>CM053035.1:92112834-92152971 GCA_028564925.1 Lithobates sylvaticus
AACAACGTCCAAGGAACTGCAGGCCTCACTTGCCTCAGTTAAGGTCAGCGTTCATGCCTCCACCATCAGGAAAAGACTGGGCAAAAATGGCCTGCATGGCAGAGTTCCAAGGAGAAAACCACTGCTGAGCAAAAAGAACATCAAAGCTCGTCTCAATTTCTCCACAACACATCTTGATGATCCCAAGACTTTTGGGACAACATTCTGTGGACCGATGAGACAAAAGTGGAACTCTTTGGAAGGTGTGTGTCCAAGTATATCTGGCGTAGAAGGAACACTGCATTTCAGAAAAAGAACATTATACCAACAGTAAAATATGGTGGTGGTAGTGTGATGGTCTGGGGCTGTTTTGCTGCTTCAGGACCTGGAAGACTTGCCGTGATAAAAGGAACTATGAATTCTGCTGTCTACCAAGAGATCCTGAAGGAGAATGTCCGACCATCTGTTCGTGTACTCAAGCTGAAACGAACTTGGGTTCTGCAGCAGGACAATGATCCTAAACACACCAGCAAGTCCACCACCGAATGGCTGAAGAAAAACAAAATGAAGACTTTGGAGTGGCCTAGCCAAAGTCCTGACCTGAATCCTATTGAGATGTTGTGGTATGACCTTAAAAAGGCCGTTCATGCTCGAAAACCCTCTAATGTAACTGAATTAGGACAATTCTGCAAAGATGAGTGGGCCAAAATTCCTCCAGGACGCTGTAAAAGCATCATTGCACGTTATCGCGAACGCTTGGTTGCAGTTGTTGCTGCTAAGGGTGGCCCAACCAGTTATTAGGTTTAGGGGGCAATCACTTTTTCACACAGGGCCATGATGGTTTGGATTTTTTTTCACCTTTAATAATAAACACCTTCATTTACAAATTGCATTTTGTGTTTACTTGTGTTGTCCTTGACTATTGTTTAAATTGGTTTGATGTTCCGAAACACTTAAGTGTGACAAACATGCAAAGGAACAGGAAATGAGGAAGGGGGCAAACACTTTTTCACACCACTGTAGTCAGATCGTTCAGGTGCAAGGAATACTTGCAAACAACAGTTCAGGTGAAATATACAACACAAGATGCTGTAATAGTTTTTAAGTCTTTTTATACAGACTGTATACTGGTAGGGGTATATATGTGAGGCACTGGAGGCTTCTGTTCACAGAGTTGAGCCATCTCTGTAAAGAAGACAAGAAGGAAGGAAAAAGGGAAGCAACATCTAAGTGCAGCATCACAATGAGAGGTTTATTGCTAATGGATTTAAAACACTTAAAAATTTTAAAACACTTACAAAATAAAACTCATGAAAACGCTTATCATCTTAATAGGGCATCCACCACTGTCCTCTGTCCTGCAGGTGCCGCCAGGGTCCGATCCACTGAAGGCAGATGGAAAAGGAATGGACGCTCAGTAGATTACAGGGAATCCACGCCGACCAGCATGGGAAAACTTCTACTTTGGGGTGTCGTTAGGAATAAATTGGCAACCACGGCAGATCACAAAGGCAATGCATTTTGAGCATGCGAGGGAAACAGGCATGGAACAAGAATTACATTGGATCTTCATTCTCACTTACTGGGCAGAGTATTATAGAGTTTGACACATTCCAAGAAGTATGTGTTAAAAATATAGTACCCATTGTGTTTACAGGTGATGAAACATTCTGTACTACTTGGGTAAGAATGTAGCTTTCTTCAACACTATGCTACAGACAATTCATCAGACACAGAAGAAGTTAAATGTAATAGATGGAAAGATTTGGGAATTGGAAGCAGTTGGCCACTGGCCAGTAATAAAACATACAGTATGTAGCTTTTTAATCAGAATTGAAGAAGATCCTTCATGTTCACTGGAGCACTAGAGATGCCTCTAGGGAAGAACATTTATGGGATATAACATATTATACCAATATCATATATTTTGCATGGACTGATGGGTGCTCAAGGCACTAAATCCCCATATTATTAAATTATATCAATTCAGAAATTACAATATGGAACATTTATGGGTGCTAAAAAAACAAACTAAATATGTATTTAAAACACAATATTTTGTTGTATAATGATTTTTTAAAAAGAACACAAGGCATTCTCATGTCGCCAATAAAAATAAATTTTTTATGCCCATTATGTTGGCCATGTGGCATCCAGACTGGCACACTATTTCACATATTTTCTGGGACTATCCAAAGATTTGCCCCTTCTGGCATCAGGTATTACAAATCGTACACAAACTCACAGATTACTTTCTTTTTGACAACCCTGCTGCAGTGCTTCTTATATGCTTTGACTCATATGCAGGGTTGCCAACCGGACAGTAAATTTACTGACAGTTTGTACAAATTTGTGATTTTTTTTTTTTTTACAACTGCCAGTAAATATCAGGGGCTGATAATTTCATGCTGTGTTGACTTTTTAAGTGTAAAGCAAATTACTTTGTTATAGGTATTGTCAGTGTTTCCATATCATGTTTATACTGTTCAAATATTCATTGTGTTAGTTTTTAATAGGAGTTCTGAAATTTCTCAGGTTGTCAGTAAAAAATGTGCTCCACCAGTACATTTTTCATATTTTGTCAGTAAAAAATGCTGCAGGAGGTTGGCAACCCTGCTCCTATGTCGAGTAAGAGATACCGTAAATCCTTACTGAAGCATCTTCTGAATGCTCCTAGGGCATGTATTCCCAGTATGTGGAAACAACAAGCCCCACCACTTATATCGCAATAGTTTGCTAGGGTGAACGATATTCAGCAGATGGAACACTTCACTGCAGTCCTCAGGGACAAGACAGAGGAACACAATACGTGCTGGCTCTATTGGAACATGTTTCATTTCTCGGATGAATACTTAACATATTCCTAACCAACTGAGGTTATTCAGCTCTGAGAGCTTGGTTTCCCATGTGGTCAGCCCCGCAGAGGTCCCCTTCCTTTCCCTTAATCCCCCCTCTTTTTTTTCTTCTCCCCCCCCGTCCTTTTTTCCTCGTTCTTACATTTCTTCTTCTTCTCTTCTTTTTCTCTGCTTTTTTAGACACCTAGCGTGTATAAGTATACACCTGAAAATGCCTTTTGGTATGCACTGACCGTATGGTACCATGTTTTTTTAAGCTGAGCGGGGTACCCCCTTTTTGAAGAGGGTCATCGCTTGCTTTTCCATTATAAATGATGCTTGCCTGTAAAGTGATCTGATCCTCTCAGTATGTACATGCGAGCTATGTTCCTACAAATATTTGTCTCAGCCCCACCCCCCACTCCTTCCTCACTGGATTTGATTGACAGCATCAGGAGCCAATGGTTCAGTGCTTGATTTAGTTTAGTGAGTGTAGATGTCAGTGTTAGGCTACTTTCACACTGGAGGCATTTTTCAGGCGCTAAAGGGCTAAAAATAGCACCTGTAAAGCACCTGAAAAACGCCTCCCCTGCAGCCCCAGTGTGAGAGCCAGAGTGCAGAGTGCTTTCACACTGGAGCGGTGCGCTTGGAGGATGTTATAAAAAGTCATGCAAGCAGCATGTTTTGGGCCGTGCGGGAGTGGTAAATACACTGCCCCTGCCATTGTAACCCATAGGAACTGCTGCCGAAGTGCCTGCAAATCGCTTTGGCAGAGGCACTTTGCGGGCGCTATTAACCCTTTAATCAGCTGCTACTGGGAATTAAATAGATTTAACAGTAGGCCATAGTGTGCATGAAACACTGGCCAGTACCCCAACGGGATGTTTGGAGTGAAGATAGACACTTGGAAAGGTATATGCATGTAATAAAGTAAATATTTTATTCAAAGAAAAATAGACAAAGGTATAAATGCTGAATGGGGTTCAGTATGTTTACATACAAAATAGGATAAGTTGATACAGTTATTAACATGTCAACAGCAAAAACATACAAAGCATTGTGACAATAATAAGAACTTGCTTGGTACATATGGTAAGGATGGTGCCAACATGTTTCGGACTTTGGTCCTTTATCAAGGCAAATAGATATCCTTTAGGTTCACATCTAAATATGTGAGGGATCGTAAAGTTAGTATAGATTGAATATAACGTATTATACAGTCAAATATACATTGCTAAACACAGACTAATGTGGTAAGTAAAATGTAAGAGAGGTACTTACATGTACTGCCAATGTTTATTTTATGCCACAAGGGGAGCCACTGAACGTGGTGTGCTGAAGTATCAAAGGGAGTATGTTTGGTAAAAACAAGGTAGACTTGGCCACAATAATGTGGAAAGCTTGCTGAGAAACCCTCAAAGGCTACAAGGTCCAGGTACAGGACTTGGGCCAGAAGCCCAGGTCCTGTGTCAGGCAAAGATAGGCCAAACAGTGTATGGCTGTAAAAAAAATGTAAGAGTATAATGAGAGTAGGTTGAAATGGGATACACGTACAACCAAACGGAACGGTAATTACCTGAGTAAAAGTCGTTGACAGTGAAGGAACAGTCAGCTCTGGGTTGTCAGCAGCATGTACTGAAGCCAAAAGGTAAGAGGTATATATATAGTCATGAAATGGTAATCAGCTGGGTGAGGGTGTGAGTACTCAGCTGAGAACATTGTGCTGATTGGCTGGTTTGTCTGGAGGAAAGGGCGCCAAAGGCGCCAAGGTGTATTTCCTGGTTGTGGACCTCTGACGGGGCGGCGCCAACACACTCTGTTCAACGCCAATATATACCCTCAAGAGTTGTCTCTATTCATCATCAGAGCACTCAAATTTATTCTAACCCATAATTTCTTCTCTTTCAATGGTTCCCACTACCTCCAGGTACAGGGCGTCGCCATGGGCACTTGTTGCGCACCGGCGTACGCCAATCTATACCTGGGGGAGTGGGAACGTGACTTATTTCGAGACGATGCTGCTAGCATCTATACCAAGCACATAGCTTCCTTTCGACGCTATATAGATGACATCTTGATTTTATGGCAAGGCCCAATCGACACTCTACAACAATTTCTCGTATACCTTAATACGTCCAATTCCCTCAATCTAAAATTCACTATGACTTATAGTTACAGTTCCATTTCTTTCCTTGATCTCACGCTTAGCAAGGATAGATATGGACAACTACAAAGTCAGCTGTTCCATAAACCGACTGCTGGCAATACTATTCTTGCTGCCTCCAGCTTTCACCCTTTGCCTTTACGGAAATCCATTCCTTTTGCCCAATATTTACGTGCCCGACGAAATTGTTCGACGGATACCTCCTTTGAACACGAGGCCTCCGTGCTGAGGGATAGACTCCGCGCACGCGGCTATAAAAACAGCGTTCTCAAAAACGCATACAAAAAAGCGAAATCTAAACCACGTTCTGCTTTACTTACTTCAGAAATTATTGGACCCTCCACACAACCCCCTCTTAGAATCATCACAAATTATTGTCAACAACACAATGATATCACTCAAATACTCTTGAAACACTGGCACATCATCTCTACAGACAGGACACTTTCCCCCTTTGTCCCACCAAAACCTTTGATCACTTACCGACGTGCTCCATCTCTTCGAGACAAACTTATCACTAGTGAATACAAAAGTAGTAACAAATCCCAGAGACAACTAAAGGGTACATTTCCATGTGGCAACTGTAATTACTGCAAATATCTATCCAAATCTAACTTACACAATGTTCTACCTAATGGTCAACGTTTTTTTCCCAAACATTATGTGAATTGCCGTTCAATCGGCATTGTTTATCTTTTGGAATGTGAATGTGGGTGCTTCTATGTGGGCAAGACTAAACTACCTTTTTGGAAACGGATATACGGCCATATCACCAGTATAAACCAAAGAGATCCCGATTTACCATTGGGACGACACTCCTTTACTGTTCACCCAGATACCACCCCAAAAATCTCATTTAAAGCCTTAGATCATATCCCACCCCCAGCTCGAGGGGGTGATTATAATAAAGCGCTTTTACAAAGCGAACTTCGATGGATCTTTCACCTCAATGCCACCTTACCCCCTGGCCTCAACGAGGCTTTTAATTTTAAACCATATCTTGAGGGTTTTGAAACCGGAGTCTGCGAATTAGATTTATAATCTTGTCCCCCACATTCAGCACCCATATAAACCTCTGCCATTATATATATATGTATTTTACAATGTGTCTGTTAAACATGCGTTCTGTCCCTCTGACCCAATGCCATATATTACAAAGTACCTTTTCCATGTCGATTAATATCTACAATACAAGTGCTGTACATGTTCCCCCATGTTTATTTGCCACTGGTTACCCAACAGGTTTACACACACATCTATTCAGCTTGCTTGCCCTCACTGTACTACCCGGCGCGGGTAAGACTTGGCAAGCATGCGCGACTTTGCCTCTGCGCATGCGCCAACTCTCCGCTGACAAATCGGACCTCCATCATGTCCGCTTCCTGTTTGCGCTCCACCATGGAGCGCACCAGGTCGTCGGCGGCTCCTTCCTGCGTCGGTGACGTCACGACGCCGGACGTGACCCCGCCGCTATGACGCGGCCGCGCCCGGCGCCGCCCCATCAGAGGTCCACAACCAGGAAATACACCTTGGCGCCTTTGGCGCCCTTTCCTCCAGACAAACCAGCCAATCAGCACAATGTTCTCAGCTGAGTACTCACACCCTCACCCAGCTGATTACCATTTCATGACTATATATATATACACCTCTTACCTTTTGGCTTCAGTACATGCTGCTGACAACCCAGAGCTGACTGTTCCTTCACTGTCAACGACTTTTACTCAGGTAATTACCGTTCCGTTTGGTTGTACGTGTATCCCATTTCAACCTACTCTTACATTTTTTTACAGCCATACACTGTTTGGCCTATCTTTGCCTGACACAGGACCTGGGCTTCTGGCCCAAGTCCTGTACCTGGACCTTGTAGCCTTTGAGGGTTTCTCAGCAAGCTTTCCACATTATTGTGGCCAAGTCTACCTTGTTTTTACCAAACATACTCCCTTTGATACTTCAGCACACCACGTTCAGTGGCTCCCCTTGTGGCATAAAATAAACATTGGCAGTACATGTAAGTACCTCTCTTACATTTTACTTACCACATTAGTCTGTGTTTAGCAATGTATATTTGACTGTATAATACGTTATATTCAATCTATACTAACTTTACGATCCCTCACATATTTAGATGTGAACCTAAAGGATATCTATTTGCCTTGATAAAGGACCAAAGTCCGAAACATGTTGGCACCATCCTTACCATATGTACCAAGCAAGTTCTTATTAGTGTCACAATGCTTTGTATGTTTTTGCTGTTGACATGTTAATAACTGTATCAACTTATCCTATTTTGTATGTAAACATACTGAACCCCATTCAGCATTTATACCTTTGTCTATTTTTCTTTGAATAAAATATTTACTTTATTACATGCATATACCTTTCCAAGTGTCTATCTTCACTCCAAACATCCCGTTGGGGTACTGGCCAGTGTTTCATGCACACTATGGCCTACTGTTAAATCTATTCTATTCATAATTTGGGATGTGATAGACCACTAGTATTTTCCACCTACCTGCCCAACGCAAATCTTTTACTGGGAATTAAAAGCACATTGCTAGCGCGCGAAAAGTGCCGCTATTACAGCGGTAAACCGCTGCTAGTTTTAGGGAGGGAAAATTTACCGCTAACACCACCCTGCCCCAGTGTGAAAGTAGCCTTAGGGTCAGTACGAGTGTTAGTGTCAGTGTGTTTAGGTAGGGCAAAAAACTAAACAAACTATGTACTATACCCCCACTATGGGTCCAAAAAAAACAAATAATGCACACATGTCAGATCACCACGATTGCCAGGAGTAGTAAAATTTATTTTGCAGGTTCTTTTGGTAGTGGGTCATGGTAATGGCATAAACAAATAAGCCTATATTTAAGAAAAATATTATTTTAAATATTGGGACAGTTTTCCTTTCATAATAAAAAAAAAATCATGAGATATACAGTATCTTACAAAAGTGAGTACACCCATTACATTTTTGTAAATATTTTTTTTTATCTTTTCATGTGACAACACTGAAGAAATGACACTTTGCTACTATGTAAAGTAGTAAGTGTACAGCTTGTATAACAGTGTAAATTTGCTGTCCCCTCAAAATAACCCAACACACAGCCATTAATATATAAACCACTGGCAACAAAAGTGAGTACACCCCTAAGTGAAAATGTTCAAATTGGGCCCAAAGTGTCAATATTTTGTGTGGCCACCATTATTGTCCAGCACTGCCTTAACCCTCTTGGGCATGGAGTTCACCAGAGCGTCAAAGGTTGCCACTGGAGTCCTCTTCCGCTCCTCCATGATGACACCACAGAGCTGGTGGATGTTAGAGACCTTGCGCTCCTCCACTTTCTGCTTGAGGATGCCCTACAGATGCTCAATAGGGTTTAGGTCTGAAGACATGCTTGGCCAGTCCATCACCTTTACCCTCAGCTTCTTTAACAAGGCAGTGGTCGTCTTGGAGGTGTTTTTAGGTTTGCTATGTTGGAATACTGCCCTGCGGCCCAGTCTCCGAAGGAAGGGGATCATGCTCTACTTCAGTATGTCACATTACATGTTGGCATTCATGGTTCCCTCAATGAACTGTAGCTCCCCAGTGCCGGCAGCACTCATGCAGCCCCAGGCCATGACACTCCCACCACCATGCTTGACTGTAGGCAAGACACACCTGTCTTTGTACTCCTCACCTGGTTGCCGCAACACGCTTGACACATTTGAACCGAATAGGTTTTGTCACGTTCCGGGTACAGCGGGGAACAGGAGGTGGATCCCCTATGCCAATGGGGCGATAGCACGGGTTGTATTGGAGGACCGGTTCTAATGTTGCTACTGGTTTTCACCAGAGCCCGCCGCAAGGCGGGATGGACTTGTAGCGGCGGTAGCAACCAGGTCGTGTCTTCCAATAGCAACTCGACCCCACTGACAGCTGAGACAGGCGCGGTACACAAGGATTAGGCAGAGGCAAGGTCAGACGTAGCAAAGGGTCAAGGCAGGTGGCAAAGGTTCGTAGTCGGGGGCAACAGCAAAGGTCTGGATACACAGTAGGAGCAAAAGACACTAACGCTTTCACTGGGCACTAAGGCAACACAAGATCTGGCCAGGACAGGAAGGGGAAGTGGGTTTTTATTGGTTTTGGGGTGGAAAACTGTAATTGGGCCAGGAGGAAGATGCAGTTTGTAGGACACGGAATTGATCCGAGCCTTGATCTTGAATGGGCCGAGGTAGCGGGGACCCAACTTGTAACTGGGGATGCAGAACCTAATGTACTTGGAGGAGAGCCACACCCTATCGCCAGGGGAGAATACCGGAGGAGGTCTTTTGCTGTCAGCATGTTTCTTCATGCGAGAAGAGGCCAGGGCAAGCGACCTTTGGGTCTCCTTCCAGATGGACGACAGCTCCTGGGTGACTTCGTCTACAGCGGGGACTCCGGAAGAAGTGGGGATGGGTATGGGGGGAAGAGGATGACAGCCGTAAACCACAAAGAAGGGTGATTGAGAGGAAGACTCAGACTTTCAAGTTATAAGAAAATTCGGCCCAGGGCAGGAGGTCAGCCCAGTCGTTTTGACGGGCCGAGACAAAGTGTCGCAGGTAGGCCCCAAGGATCTGGTTGACTCTCTCCACTTGTCCATTGGACTGAGGGTGGTAGGCAGAGGAGAAGTCTAGTTTGACTTTCAGTTGACTGCAGAGTGCTCTCCAGAATTTAGATACAAATTGGACGCCTCTGTCTGAGACAATGTGGGATGGAAGTCCATGAAGACGGAAAATCTGAAGGAAGAAATGTTTCGCGAGTATAGGTGCCGAAGGAAGCCCTGGAAGCGGGACAAAATGTGCCATTTTGGAGAAACGATCCACGACCACCCATATGGTGGTGTGGCCGTGGGAAGGAGGGAGGCCCGTGATGAAGTCCATAGCTATGTGGGCCCAGGGTCGTTCAGGCACAAGCAGAGGGTGAAGAAGACCAGCCGGCTTCTGGTGAGGGGTCTTGTTACGAGCACATATGGCACAGGCCTGTACGAAGGCCGTCACATCCTTTTTTAAAGGAGGGCCACCAGTAATACCTGGAAATCAGTTGGGAGGATTTCTTGATTCCAGGATGACCAGCCAGATGAGAGGAGTGACCCCATTTGAGGACCTGAAGCCGAAGACGTGGGGGGACCAAGGTTTTCCCAGGGGGAACTTGCACCAAAGAGGCAGGGGCAGAAGAAATCAGACACTCAGGGGGTATAATGTGTTGTACCGGAGAGTCGGATTCAGAAGTATCGGTGGAACGTGATAGGGCGTCAGCCCTGACATTTTTGTCCGCGGGACGGAAATGGATCTCAAAATTGAAGCGAGCAAAAAACAAGGACCACCTAGCTTGACGTGGGTTTAATCGCTGGGCAGACTGGAGATAAGAGAGATTTTTGTGATCCGTGAAGATCGTGATGGGGTGAACGGATCCCTCAAGGAGATGTCTCCATTCCACAAGTGCCAGCTTAATGGCCAATAATTCACGGTCTCCGATGGCGTAGTTCTTCTCGGGGGGAGAAAAGGTCTTAGAGAAAAACCCACAGGTTATGTTCTTGCCCTTAGAACCCTTCTGAAGAAGCACAGCTCCAGCTCCCACAGAGGAGGCATCGACTTCCAGGAGAAACGGTTTGAGAGGGTCAGGCCTGGATAAAACGGGTGCAGAGGCAAAGGCTGACTTAAGGCGGTTAAATGCCTCATCAGCTTGAGGAGGCCAGGACCTAGGATTTGCAGCCTTTTTGGTTAGCGCCACAATAGGCGCAACAATGGTGGAGAAGTGAGGAATAAACTGGCGATAATAATTGGCGAATCCGAGGAACCGCTGGATAGCCCGCAGTCCAGTAGGACGTGGCCAGTTTAGGACGGCAGAAAGCTTCTCAGGGTCCATTTGGAGACCTTGTCCAGAGACTACGTAACCCAGGAAGGGAAGACTGCAGCGTTCAAAGAGACATTTCTCTAGTTTGGCGTAAAGGTGATGATCCCGGAGCCGTTGGAGTACTTGACGGAACTGACATGAAGACGATGCACCTCCTAGCTAGAGGAGAAAATCAGGATATCGTCCAGATAGACAACAACACAAGAGTACAGCAAATCCCTGAAAATCTCATTAACAAAGTCTTGGAAAACCGCAGGAGCATTACATAAACCGAAAGGCATGACGAGATATTCAAAGTGTCCGTCACGGGTGTTAAAGGCGGTTTTCCATTCATCGCCTTTACGGATACGGATGAGATTATATGCGCCCCGGAGGTCCAGCTTGGTAAAAATTCTTGCTCCGCGCAAACGGTCAAAAAGTTCAGAGATAAGGGGCAGCGGGTAACGATTTTTTACCGTGATTTTATTAAGACTACGATAGTCAATGCAGGGACGTAAGGACCCGTCCTTTTTGGCGACAAAGAAGAATCCTGCACCAGCAGGGGAAGAACTTGCGGGTGAAACCTCTTTTGAGGTTTTCCTGGATGTAGTCTGTCATGGCTTGTGTCTCAGGGATGGATAGAGGGTAGATCCTGCCCCGGGGCGGAGTGGTGCCAGAAAGAAGATCAATAGGGCAATCAAAGGGTCTATGTGGCGGCAGGACCTCAGCTTGTCTCTTGCAAAATACTTTGGCAAAGTCCCGGTAGGGTTGGGGGAGACTAGGCAGAGAGGTAGCGACGAGAACTTGTTTAGTGGGCACCGCTTTGAGGCAATGCCTGTGGCAGGAGGGACCCCAACTTTTGATGTCCCCCGAGGCCCAGTCGAGGGTAGGAGAATGTAGCTGGAGCCAGGGTAGGCCCAAAAGGATCTCAGAGGTACAGTTGGGTAACACAAAGAAGCTAATCTTTTCGTGATGGAGAACTCCAATCTTCATGAGGAGAGGTTCAGTGCGATAACGCACGACACAGTTCAGGTTTTGACCATTTACAGAGGCGATGAAAAAAGGCTTGACGAGACGGGTAACTGGAACATTAAACCTGTTGATGAGTGAAGCTTCAATGAAGTCTCCTGCCGAACCAGAGTCCAGAAAGGCCACAGCGGAGAAAGAGGATCTCTTGGTCAGAGAAATCCTCACCGGAATGGTCAGACGTGGAGAGGAAGAATCCACACCTAGCAGCGCCTCTCCCACGTTAGCTAGGTGCGAGCGTTTCCCTGACGCTGAGGGCGGATAGAGCAGTCCTTTAAGAAATGGTCGGGACTGGCGCAATACAGGCACAGATTATTATCTCGGCGGCGAGTCCTCTCTTGTGTGGTCAAGCGTGACCGATCCACTTGCATAGCCTCCTCAGCAGGAGGAGCAGGAACGGGTTGTAGAGGATTCTGGAAGAGAGGTGCCAGGCGAGGAAACCGCCTGACGCGACCAAAGTCCTTTTCCTGGCGTAGCTCTAGGCGTCTTTCGATATAACGCATGTCAATGCGGGTGGCTAGCTGGATGAGTTCAGACAGGGTAGCAGGAATCTCACGTGAGGCCAGCACATCTTTGACATGACTGGATAGACCTTTTTTGAAGGTCGCGCAGAGGGCCTCATTGTTCCAGGAGAGTTCAGATGCCAGGGTGCGGAACTGGATGGCGTAATCGCCCACTGAAGAATTCCCCTGGACGAGGTTCAGGAGAGCCGTCTCGGCAGAGGAGGCCCGGGCTGGTTCTTCGAAGACACTGCGGACTTCAGAGAAGAAGGCTGGAATAGAAGCTGTGGCAGGATCGCCACGGTCCCAAAGTGGTGTAGCCCAGGCTAGGGCCTTATCAGATAGTAAGCTGACCACGAACGCCACCTTTGACCGCTCTGTGGGGAACTGGTCCGACAACATCTCCAGATGGAGGGAACACTGGGATAGGAACCCTCGGCACAGATTGGGATCCCCATTGAATTTGTCAGGAAGGGACAGGCGGACTCTAGCAGCAGCAACTCGTGGTGGAGGAGATGCAGGAGGTGGTGGTGGAGATGGCAGAAGCTGCTGTAACATAGCAGTCAACTGCGCCAATTGATGTCCTTGTTGAGCGACCACCGTAGTCAGATCCGAGAGGCTTGGCAGCGGGACCTCAGCGGGATCCATGGCCGGATCTACTGTCACGTTCCGGGTACAGAGGGGAACAGGAGGTGGATCCCCTATGCCAATGGGGCGATAGCACGGGTTGTATTGGAGGACCGGTTCTAATGTTGCTACTGGTTCTCACCAGAGCCCGCCGCAAGGCGGGATGGACTTGTAGCGGCGGTAGCAAACAGGTCGTGTCTTCCAATAGCAACTCGACCCCACTGACAGCTGAGACAGGCGCGGTACACAAGGATTAGGCAGAGGCAAGGTCAGACGTAGCAAAGGGTCAAGGCAGGTGGCAAAGGTTCGTAGTCGGGGGCAACAGCAAAGGTCTGGATACACAGTAGGAGCAAAAGACACTAACGCTTTCACTGGGCACTAAGGCAACACAAGATCCGGCCAGGACAGGAAGGGGAAGTGGGTTTTTATTGGTTTTGGGGTGGAAAACTGTAATTGGGCCAGGCACCAATTGATTGTGCGCTGGCCCTTTAACTGGAGGAAGACTCACGCGCGCGCCTGGGGAGCGGGGGCGCGCGCACGCCGGAAGACTGCAGGGGACAGGTGAGAGGAGCGGGATGCGATCCCCGGGCAGACCGAGGATCGAATCCCGGAAACAAAGCAGCGCCTGCGGTCAGGGGAGCCGACCGAGGCGCTGCAGGGAAGAGAACGCCGTGAGCGCTCCGGGGTGGAGGAGGTACCCGGAGCGCTCGGCGTTACAAGGCTTATCTTGGTCTCATCAGTACAAGAGGACATGATTCCAGTAATCCATGTCCTTAGTCTGCTTATCTTCAGTTTGCAGGCTTTCTTGTGCATCATCTTTAGAAGAGGCTTCCTTCTGGGACAACAGCCATGCAGACCAATTTGATGCAGTGTGCGGCGTATGGTCTGAGCACTAACAGGCTGACCCTCTACCCCATTAACCTCTGCAACAATGCTGGCAGCACTCATATGTCAATTTCCCAAAGACAACCTCTGGATATGACGCTGAGCATGTGCACTCAACTTCTTTGGTCAACCATGGCAAGGCCTGTTCCGAGTGGAACCTGTCCTGTTTAGCCACTGTTTGGTGTTGACCACCATGCTGCAGCTCAGTTTCAGGGTCTTGGCCATCTTCTTATAGCCCAGGCCATCTTTATGTAGAGCAAAAAAAAAAAATTTGGAGATCCTCAGAGAGCTCTTTGCCATGAGGTGCTATGTTGATCTTCTAGTGACCAGTATGACAGAGTGAGAGCGATAACACCAAATTTAACACACCTGCCTCCCATTCACACCTGAGACCTTGTAACACTAAGGAGTCACATGACGCCGGGGAAAAATGGCTAATTGGGCCCAATTTGGACATTTTCACTTAGGGGTGTACTCACTTTTGTTGCCAGCGGTTTAGACATTAATGGCTGTGTGTTGAGTTATTTTGAGGGGACAGCAAATTGACACTGTTATACAAGCTGTACACTCACTACTTTACATTGTAGCAAAGTGTCATTTCTTCTTCAGTGTTGTCACATGACATTTATATAATAAAATATTTACAAAAATGTGAGGGGTGTACTCACTTTTGTGAGATACTGTACATTACTATTTACCACCAAATGAAATACTAGTCTTTCCTGAAACAAACTTGATATAATCCATTTTGATACACTAAGTAGTTGCGATGATATGTACATTTTTGTTAAAATATGTCATGAGTTGTATAATTGGGCTGTTATTTTGTTTTGATCCTGGTCATGAAGGGGTTAAATAGAAAGTATACGTGATTATTCATACTCTTGGGGAATTGTGTTTTGGTCTTGCCTATAGGCTCCACATATGCAAGCCATTAAGCACTACACTTCTATAGTCTGGCAGTCTACACAATGTTTAGGAACCCATACCCGTCCATTGGAAACCTCTTCTTTTTACATAAATCCAGGAACATTGGTTGAATGTTCCAGAGCCAAAAGTGTCTCTCTTTTTATGTTTGGGGGGGGGGGGGGGTCACCTTTGTTATCTCCTAAATAATGACTGACTCCATGTAATGTCGCCAAGAAATTATGTGGAACATTTAAAGACCATTTGGGGTCTGTCCCTCGCATGTGTCTTATCAATATCATCTCTTGTGAGTGGATACCAATATTTAGCCAGTATATTACAAATCAGATGATGCTTTTAAAAACACTTAGGGGGTTATTTACGAAAGGCAAATCCCCTTTGCACTGCAAGTGCACTTGGAAGTGCAGTCACTCTGAATCTAAGGGGTCGATCTGAAATGAGTGGAAGCTCTGCTGATTTTATCTTTCAATCATGTGCAAGCTAAAATGCAGTTTTTTATTTTCCTTGCAAATCTCCCTCGGATCTACTGCGACTGCACTTCCAAGTGCACTTTCAGTGCAAAGTGGATTTTCCTTTAGTAAATAACCCCCTTAGTGATGATTTTTACTGTCTGGGAATTTACTTTGGGAGATATTAAAAAAAAAAAAATAAGATTCCCTGGTATCAGATTTTGCTTTCTTAAGGACCTTTATAGTATGACCTCTTATCTTATAACCTCTTATATTCTGTTATATTCTGTTTTTCAGTATTCCTACCTACCTTTCAAAATATTCCTCCATAGTAAAATTTCATCTAACCCACAAATATTGACTGTGCAGGATGCCTACTGATTGTGTGTAAAATAGTATTGACTGCAGTTGGCTCCCTTTAAAGAGTAGATGTCAGAGAGTCATTCTGCTACATGATTTTGATATCCAGAAAGGTAATACTTGATTTACTACTATTCATTATAAATATTAGGTTATATCGATTTAGCCCAAGATGGTTTACAGATAAATTCTCTTTTCAAGATGTGTGATTTATATCATCAGTATATAGTAAGTCACTGGAGAAGAGCATTCATTTCTATCCCCTTAGGTATAGGTTGCCTTATGAAGGGACATAAAGGGGGTTATTTAAGAAAGGCAAATCCACTTTGCACTACAAGTGCAAACTACAAGTGCAAAATGCACTTGAAATTGCACTGAAGTGCACTTGGAAGTGCAATCGCTGTAAATCTGAAGGGTAGATCTGAAATGAGGGGAAGCTCTGCTGATTTTATTATCCAATCATGTGCAAGCTAAAATGCTGTTTTTTTATTTTCCTTGCATGTTCCCCTTGGATCTACAGCGACTGCACTTTCAGTGCAATTTCAAGTGCACTTTGCACTTGTAGTTTTGCCCTTGTAGTGCAAAGTGGATTTGCCTTTAGTAAATAACCCCCAAAGTGTCTTTGTTGCTACCCCCTGCACCTGTGGGTAGTGGGAACCCTGAAACATAAAAACATTGTGGGTAAGAATGTACCTCAAAATATCCACAACAAATGGATTTAATATTCATGATTACTGACCCCGATCTCCTAGAAAACCTTCCACCATGCCCTTTTGATGTGGAATACTACTTTAAAGGGCTTCAGTAGCAATGGCTACAAGCCAAGAATCTGGTGGTATAGTAAATCCTTCAAGAATTAAAAAAAAAATTGCAGGTGGCGTTTACATACAAAGAGAGAGCAGTTACATGAGGCCTAAGAAGGTTGTCCACTAGGCAACGTGTGTTTTCTTTTAGGGAGCTAATCCTGAGACTATAGGTCATCTAGGTAGAGTATAAAAAGTTGGTGTATCTTTTTTTTTTTTAACATTTCATTGTTAATACTGGCCTACAATTATGCTTGATGTATAATATTACAAATTCTCTAATTCTCTATGATATTATCTTTTCACTCGAGAAGGATCTGTACCAATCTCTCTTCCATAAAATATTTACACACATTTGTTAATCATCACTACAACACCCCACCTCCCCCTTATTGGAGGGTTTGATTTCAAAAAGATTTTTGTATATGTATGATAGATTAGGTGGTTCTTTATTGGCCAGAGAAAGCTGTTCAGTCTCATGAGGGTGGGGAAACAGGTGGTGGTGGAAACATTTGAGATTTGCATAGGGTGGGGTGACTCTAAGGCCCCTTTCACACGAGGTGGACTCCACTTGCACGGAGTCCGCCTCTGTCCACCGGCTCAGCGGGAGATCTCTCCGTTGATCTCCGCTGAGCCGGCGGATGACAGGTCCCTCTCTGTTCACTGAGCGGGGAGGGGCTTGTCGAGCGCCGCTGGTCTCTATGGAGAGATCGGATGAAAACGGACAGCTTGTCCGTTTTCATTCAGATCTCACCCGATCCGATCCGCCAGCGACGGATCCGGACGTAGAGCCATCCGTCTGCTTTTGGCGGATCGGACCAAGTCGGATGTCAGCTGACATCCATCACTCTATAGACTAACATGGAGCGCCGTTCAGGTCCGCCGTTAAAACTGACAGGCGGATCTGAAAGGTCCGACAGTGTGAAAGGGGCCTAACTGTATTTGTTCTGAATACGGGTAATCACTTGTGTCCAGATCTTTTACTAATTGAGAGCTCTCATTGTTCTTTTCCCATAATTGCATCAGCCCCAGAATTAATTATTGCGAAATTCCTCCATTGTTCATTGTGAAATGACAGTGATTTGAAGGAATTATAAAGCAAATGAATTGAGATCTTTAATTCTCCAAAATCTATCTATGTTCTGAAAGGGACAGAATCTCAGGCCTAGTTGCAAGACCTGAGCTTCTTCTCTCGACAATTTGTAGGAAGAGAGATGTTTTTTTTTTCAAACCCGTTTTCTCTTTTTAGGATTTTCACTAGGAATGGGTCTGTTTCCCATCCTTTTTCTTTCTTCTTTAAGTACATTGACTTAACAAGGAGAGTAGTTAGCTTTTTGGCTAGCCCCTAATGTGATTTGTGTCAAGTGCAATGTACCAAAGCTGAATGATCTACTCTACATTCAGTTTGTTCAGTAGCTGGATTAAGGTCAAAAACTGACGACCCACCACAAATCACATCCTGAGTAAGCCCTGTCAGGCTGTGTTCAGACCTTATATGTGACTTTTTGGATTGAGGAGAAATATATTTCCTTTTATTGCGATCATCAAATGCATTATACCTCTCAATCATAAAATCCCATGTGTATGATCTTCCCTCCTGGAGTCTGAGGTGCTGTGTGTTCTGTGAGGGGAAGAAAAAAAAAAGGAGGAAACAGACTCATGGTCATCCTATTTACATCCATTCATCAAGTTGGCTTTATTCTTATATATAACGTTTTCTTGGGATAGTCAGGTGCCCATTAATATGCTTGACAAATACAAACGACCAATTTATCTCACAAAAATGTATTTTCTTTTTTTGCTATAATGTTCTAAATATTCCTTTAGTTCCTTTTCTTGGCTAATGAAGGAAAGAAGGCCACACAGAGTAAAAATTTGAGTATAATTGAGTCAGATCTTTTTAAGGAAAAATATCCATCATGTTTAATTAACATTTTGTAAATTTGCCTCCCATGTTTTTTTCATTTCTTGGTCAACATATTTTTCACATTTGGGAAACTATATAGTTTTCATTGTTTTTGCTGTGTGAAAATGAAATCCCAGCATCAGCAATTGTTTGAACTTTTCTTTTAATTTTCAATAAAAGGGGGTCAAAAAGCCTAAAAACACAGTTCAGACTGGCATGGACTTCAATAAAAGGCATCCACCACTGAGCTAAGCAACCCCCATATTACAGTACATACAAACGTAACATGTTGCCCTGTCAGGTTTTGGACTCTAGATGCCATCCTGAGACTTGTTTTTAACATTCAGAGGTCCTATATTAGGGGAACCAGGACTTTTCGGTCCCTAATCGAATAGATGACATCACCACCAGAGTCATGTTTACTAGCTGCTCTTGGCGCAGAAAGTTTATATATTTTGAGTTTACACAGGGGTATGTAGCACCCTCTACTTGATTTTTTTATATTTTGAGTTTACACAGGGGTATGTAGCACCCTCTACTTGATTTTTTATGTGATAGGTAAGGTAAACTTAGGCAGGCCTGGCTGGCAGCCAGGCCTGTTTGCTTTGATTTGGGCTGGGAGTGGGCTCAGACCAGCAGCTGGTGACTCACAGGCAGCATCACTAACACCTCCCACTTCTTTCTAGAGCCTTCTGGAAGGTACTAGAAAGAGAGAAGGAGAGGAGAGATGGAGCTGCCTGAGGTACTCTAAGGTGGGCTTTGTGGTAGCCCTACTGACTGGGGATCCCAAATCTGGGCCCACGTCTCGTGGAACAGAAGGATGCAGCATTGACCAATCTCTCCACTTTCTTTGACGCCATGGCGCAGTTATATGAGGACCCCCAACTCTCAACCACTGCGCACGTTCTCTCCAACAGGGTCGGAGACCAGCAGAGGACTACGTGGCTGAGTTCAGGCGTTGGGGTGCCGACTCTGACTGGAACGATGCTGCTCTCCGTCACCAATTCCGCATGGGCCTCTCAGACGCGCTCAAGGACGAGCTCGCCAGAGTAGGGGTTCCTCAGACCCTGAACTCCCTCATAGACTTAAGTATCCAAATCGATCGGCACCTACGGGAGTTGTTCTAAGGAGCCCTGACCAATCCCCAACTTGAATTGGCAGGGGGCAGGCCTCCTTAAGTACCTGGGGTCAGCCCAGCTGGGGAGGAGTTGCTGGAGTTGTTCAGAGCTTCAAGATGGAGTGCTAGGCTGTCGGGGGCCTTTGAAGGAGCTCCCCAGTCTGGGGGGGACAGAGCCCTTCAAGAAAGCGTGAAGGTTCTGGACAGGAGGGGCAGAGAGGACAGCAGGAGCTAGCATTGCTGGGCAAGTCTTCAAGGAGAGGAACAACTGGTCGCAGCCAGGAGGGCTGGTGAGTGACATGCACAGTCGGGAGGACTGGGGAGGCACGCCTCAGAGGACTGGGAGCTTGCAGTCTGGGATGGGTGCAGAGCCAGTGGAGTGCACTGTGGTGTCATGGGCAGTGGAGTTGGGCAGCTGCAGCCAGGTGGGTTGACAGGGCCTGACTGGGAGCAGTAGTCCATCTGTAGGACAGCTAGCACTGGAGACTTTATATTTTCTTGCTGCACCATAGGGGTCCGTGCTCTGCCTGCAAAGGGTGGTTGCTAAGGTCTGGCTAAATCAGAGTCAGGCCTAACCATTTTTGCTAGCTGATCCTGAGAGTCAGGAGCTGTGCAGGAGGAAGGAAGAGGAATAGTCTGCAAGCAAGGAAAGTGCTGGAGGAGGCTGAAGTAGTAATGCGCAATTGTCCCAATTGATTGTTCTACAATTCACCAATTGTTTGTTCTACAATTCATCGGGCATCCCATATTTTCCTTACCCCATCCAAGTTAAATTGCCTCAATAAAACAAACACAAACAAGCACATGTTCTGTTCATTGTCCTAGAGTGACTGAGAATTGAATGCCGGGCAGGGTGACAGGTGGGCCACAACACTTAGCAGCCCCTATGGGGGTATCGCTACAAGTGGTATAGATTGTGGTACTGATCACAATTTACAAATGAGAATAGATTTTTTTTAGATCAACTGAGCCATTTTCTGGTAAATTATTTAAGGACTGCCCTTTAATGAAATTATTTTCTCTGAAGAAATCTGTTATTAACAACTTAGAGGGATAGTAATGGAGTCAAATGTGGCTTAGTACTATGCTAGTTACGAAAACGTAGGGGGAAGGCATTTGTTTACATTCCTCCTTTATTTAAACAATATGGACTTATTTAGCTACATTTTATTACCGTAATTGTGTTTGGGGCCCACATTTTCCCATAAAGCTCATTTGAATCATTGCATACCATGTTTACTATGATGATATTAATGATAAATGTGAGTGAAGAAAAATATTACATTTCTGGAAACCTTGGTGTATTGGAAACGGTCCATTAAATATGTTTTTACTTATTTATCATTGTTTTCACTCACATGGTTTATACAAGATACATATAAGATGAATACAGATATATCAAATGTGCAGAGTGAACCCCATATTATCAGATCCTGAAATACTTAAAAATACTGAAAGTTTGTGTATTATTATAGATTACCTGATTTTCACTAGAGATGCAACCTATCAAAATTGCTAAAAAAAAAATGTTAGTTGTGTAATGATTAAAACATGTATATTAAAGAGAAATGGTATGAGAAAAAAGTTCCTACCATCAACTAATGCCAGGTGAAATAC
This sequence comes from Lithobates sylvaticus, assembly GCA_028564925.1. NCBI lineage: Eukaryota > Metazoa > Chordata > Amphibia > Anura > Ranidae > Lithobates > Lithobates sylvaticus. The sequence continues at coordinate 92,133,877 of CM053035.1, forward strand.
CGTATTTTACGCACCATAAGACGTACTTTTTTCCCCCAGAAATATGGGTGAAAATTCCTCTGCGTCTTATGGAGCGAATGCATGCTAGGCACCGCCCCCGCCGATGGCAACGCCCCCCCACCGCCGATGGAAACGCCCCCGTCACCATTGCCAGAAAATATGCAGGAGAGCAGAGGACCGACATCTCAAGCCCCTGTGAGCAGGGCCGGAATGGCCTACCTGCGACTACAGCGCTCTCCTCTCTCTGTCCTCCGGCGCTCGTATGTCACGGAGCTGGGTCTGTGTGCAAGGTCCCGCCCCCTTAGACCGGCTTGTGTGATAATAGATTGAATCAGTGTTCCGCCTATCACAAGAGCCGTCTAGGAGGGCGGGACCTTGCACAGAGATCCAGCTCCGTGACATACGATCGCCGGAGGACAGAGAGAGGTGAGTGCCCTGTTATCCAGAGGCGGACATTAGTGGGCACAGAGGCTGAAATGGGCACAGAGGCTGCAATGGGCACAGAGGCTGCAATTGGTGGGCAGAGAGGCTGCAATGGGCACAGAGGCTGCAATTGGTGGGCAGAGAGGCTGCAATGCGCACAGAGGCCGCAATTGGTGGGCAGAGAGGCTGCAATGGGCACAGAGGCTGCAATTGGTAGGCAGAGAGGCTGCAATGGGTACAGAGGCTGCAATTGGTGGGCAGAGAGGCTGAAATGGGCACAGAAGCTGCAATTGGTGGGCACAGAGGGTGCAATGGGCAGAGAGGCTGCAATGGGCACGGAGGCTGCAATTGGTGGGCAGAGAGGCTGCAATGGGCACAAAGACTGCAATTGGTGGGCAGAGAGGCTGCAATGGGCACAGAGGCTGCAATTGGTGGGCAAAGATGCTGCAGTGGTGGGCAAAGAGGCTGCAGTGGTGGGCAACGAGAGGCTGCATTTATGTGCAATGGTCAGGTTGCATTTATGTAAAATGGTCAGGCTGCATTTCATGGGCACTGGTAAATATTTTAGTACACCATTTGGTTTAGAATATTTTTTTTTCTTGTTTTCCTCCTCTAAAACCTAGGTGCGTCTTATGGTCAGGTGCGTCTTATGGAGCGAAAAATACGGTAGGTGCCAGGTGGAACAGATATCCATGGGTGCAATAAATGATTTACTCTAATATTTATGATATCATCATAAAATGATTTTATGAACATAACCAAAACCAGAAATATCTCAAGTTTTCTAAGAAATGTTTGTCTTTCAGAATAGTTTTAAATGAAGTGTTACTAAAATTGTTATATTTCCAAAGAATAAAATTTCCTATTGAGCATTACAAAATCAATGAAGCTTAGTGTTTGAACATGGTCCAGAGGACTAAGGACAAAAAAGAAGAAATCCCCAAATAAACCTAATTCATCATTTACTGTATTCACCAATTTTTTTATAGGCTTGGTCATAGACTATCTGATTTTCACTATATGAGAAAGCAGCTTTTGAAATCACTAAATATTGGAAGCATTTGTTAGGAAACACTGATGTGACAGAGCAATGTAAATAAGGCCTACTGGGATCATCAAGGACTCTTTCAATGTGCTATAGCGCATAAATCACAACCATTATAAATGTGTAAAAAAGATTGATAAATTATATCCAAAGAGAATATAATGAAATGTATTTCATATTCTGTTAGAACTCAGCAGTGACGCTATTTTTACTGACTCATTATAAGAAGCTTTACGAAAAATCACCCTGAAGTGCTTTTCATAAAGTATCACTTTTTTTTAACAAGGCAGTCTTTAACAAAAAGGTTGACACATGAGCAAAAGGTAATAAAATTTAAAATTTAAAATTATAGATCAACATTACCCAGAATACGAATAGCATGAACTTTGAGTGCCACCATTTATTTTTAAATGAGCACGCAAAAATAACAATCAATGTCTAAAAGTGATCTAAAAGTGATGATACTAAATTATGATACAGTATCCAAAAATAAAAATTAATATATGAATGTGTGTCACTAAAAATAGTGAACAAACAAATATGATAAATCAAATGGATTGTGAATCAAAAGATCATATATATGGAAAGGGTTGGTAGACCTACTAATCACATAATCGCATAGATCACATATACAATAAATATGACAGTAGAAAAATCTTGAATATATATCACCATATAAACAAAACCATATAGCAATGTGTGTTACAAATAGTGATCTAAGCAAAAAACACCACCTAATAGTGACATAAATTCAACATTGGTGCGTTAAGAAATATATAACAGGTGACTTGGTGCAAGTTGTCTGTTGCAGTCCACCACCTCTTGGGAATGCGCTTACCAGATAGCGTGAACTCAGATAGGCTTACGCCGTATGAGTCACAAAAGGCAGTTGGTGTCACTACACCCGTGGGAGCATCTACTTGGGGATGGTGCCAAACGACAAGATCCTTCACTGGATATATCCAAAGAACTCTCAGGAGGGAGGGATGATGGATGTTATACCACTGGTAGTGCTCAAATTAGTGGGACCGATAAAGAGAAAAATGGAGCCACATAGTGTAATACCATAGGGGATTTATTTTGACAAAGCATATAAAAATGGGTACTCACATTTAAAACGACATGTAAAAGCATATAATGGTCTACTGGTAACGCAGTGGTAACAGCTAACCGAGTCCCTCGCGTTTCGCCTCATACAGGCATCATCTGGGGGTGCTGGTCCACTGCGGCCACTGCGTATATATAGGATGAGGGTACCTGAATTAGGACCAGACTGCCATCACCTGTGTGGTCGTGCTGAAATGACACTTCCTGTATCTGCAAAGATGGCGTCTATGGCTTGTGTGTCAAGCCTCCTTTTGGTATTCACACTAAAGGTGTTTGCAAGCATGGCCCCAGAGGCTTGAGTATCAAGCCTCATTTTGATAACAGAGGAAGGTCAATGATAAAGAAAGCACTTCCATGTGTCAGCTGAAATGACACTTCCTGTATCTGCAAAGATGGCGTCTATGGCTTGTGTGTCAAGCCTCCTTTTGGTATACACACTAAAGGTAATTGCAAGCATGGCCCCAGAGGCTTGAGTATCAAGCCTCATTTTGATAACAGAGGAAGGTCAATGATAAAGAAAGCACTTCCATGTGTCAGCTGAAATGACACTTCCTGTATCTGCAAAGATGGTGTCTATGGCTTGTGTGTCAAGCCTCCTTTTGGTATACACACTAAAGGTGTTTACAAGCATGGCCCCAGAGGCTTGAGTATCAAGCCTCATTTTGATAACAGAGGAAGGTCAATGATAAAGAAAGCACTTCCTTGTGTCAGCAAACATGGTGCCCACAACTTATGTGTCCAACATCTGAAAAGTGATAAGGGGGGGTTTAGCAATGTTAATAACTACAAGGAACCAAGTGGATGGTCTGGCGCTAAACAGATATTTACATTAAAATCATAGTAAGTGTATAATAGACGCTTATTATACACTAAAACAGCAAATGTACAACCGGGGTGATACATTTTAATGTTAAAATTTAAAAACAAGAATATCGGTGATGAAGGCCAAATATTCTAAAAATCTATATATATAATATATATATATATATATATATATATATATATATATATATATATATATATATATACATATACACATATACACATAGAAGAAATATATAAAAAAGAAATTAAACATTTATATTTATAGGAGAATCCCCAAAATGTTTAAAAATAATGATAGTAAATAATGGTGAACATAACGAATATATATTCACCAATAATCGCTATCATTAATGTATAAAATTGTAAAAGGTTGATAATGTATATTGTCCCACTGACTCAATCTAACGTGATGGAAAACTGACCCATGCAGGTACCTCCATATGACAACCATCTAAATATACAAACAAGGAAATATTATATAAATTTATATCGATATGAGAACAAAACATATAATCTATTTACTATTCCATATTTAGATTTATATTTAAACTAATATGGGATGCGGAGACCAAAAAATAAAATAAAAATAGTTTAATATAAAAAATAGAAATGGTTATATTGGAACACGGAATGCGTCCATTACCATGTCAAACAACATGGCAATGACCATTCAGTGTAACATATATATGAGAAACTCAGGCTTTATTCAAAAAGGAATTAATATCCCAATCGACGTTTAGGCCCCATGGCTGGTAGGTTTGCAACTCAAAAATCCAGAACGTTTCAAGCTGGGACACACCGCGAGTCATGGCTCCACCCCTCCATGGTGGAATATAGCTATCTATCACTAGAAAACTGGTGCCCTCTGGATTTCGATCGTGACATTCTCTATAATGTCTGGGGACTGTATGTTTAACGTCCCCACTTTTTATTTTGGCTATATGTTCACCAACACGAATAGAAAACGTCCGAGTGGTGCGTCCAATGTATTGCTTCCCGCAAGGGCATGTAATCAAATAAACAACAAAACGAGAGGAACAGGTGTGAAATCCTTTGATGGAATATGTACGTCTTGTGATTGTAGAGCAAAATTGTAAACTCTTATTGCGCCCTATTGAGTTATGACGACAAACATTACACTTTTTACAAGGATAATAGCCCTTCAAGTCATGAAAGAAAGATGGTCGGACTGGAGGGTTGATGATGTTGGGAGCTATTTTGCTTTGAAGGGATGGAACGCCCCTAAAGGTAACTTTAGCCCATTCAGGTATTAAAGGGCAAAGAACTTTATCGGTCTTCAATATGTTCCAATGCCTATTCAGGATATTTTGAATATCACGATGTTGTACTGAATAGGATGTAAGAACTGCCCATTTATGGGAACTATCACGTTCTTTTGGGGTACGTTCAAACAGGGACTGTCTATCTAATGTGAGAACTTCCTGGTATTGGGACTGTACTAAGGTTGAATCATATCCCTTATCCAAGAATTTTTTTGAAAGGACAGTCGCCTGTTTCTTAAAGATTTCAACATCAGTGCAATTCCTACGAAGCCTCAAGAATTGACTTTTGGGGACTGCCTTAAGCCATGAATGGTGATGGCAACTATCAGTTGGTATGAAACCATTTCTATCAGTAGGCTTGAAGAATGTTTGAAATTCCCAGTTGCCCTGATTCATCTTGATCTCTAGGTCGAGGAAATGTACACTACTGGCACTCCATTCGAGGGTCAAAGAGATACCCCGGTCATTAGAGTTCAAGATGGAAAAGAATTCTTTAAGGGATTCAGAATCGCCATCCCATAGGAGGAGGATGTCGTCTATATACCTGGCCCATAGGACTAGGGAGGAACTTCCCTCTTTATAGACGACATCCTCCTCCCACTTAGCCATAAACAGGTTGGCGAGGCTGGGGGCAAACTTAGCCCCCATCGCCACGCCTCTCTGCTGGATGTAGAACTTCTGGTCAAACCAGAAGTAGTTATGGCTTGTTGCGAATTCCAACAACTCTATAATGTACTGACGCTGATTGGGTACAATGGAAACGTCTTGATCTAAAAAATGCTGTACCGCCTCTATCCCCAAAGAATGGGGAATACAGGTGTACAGCGAAGCGACGTCTGCCGTGGCCAATAAATAGTTGTCTTTCAGTGTTATTTTTTCCAACATCTGAATGGTATGACCAGTATCTCTCAAATATGAGGGAACTCTCCTGACCAATGGCTGCAGATAAAAATCAACATAGCGGCCTATCCTTGAAGTCACCGAGTCTATGCCGCTAATTATAGGGCGGCCAGGAGGATGAATAGGGTCCTTATGCACCTTGGGAAGAAAGTACATGGTAGGAATCCTAGGTGCTAACGGTATCAAATAGGATTGCTCCTTTTTGTTCAAAATCTTTTCATCAAAGCCTACTTGTACCAATTCTGCCAATTTGGTTTTAAAATGGTTGGTAGGATTATATAGTATTTCTTTATAAGTCTCCGCATCTCCAAGAATTTTATACATTTCTAATATGTAATCACTCCTATCTAGTACCACAATGCCACCGCCCTTATCCGCGGGACGTATCACTATGTCTTTGTTTTCACTAAGTGATTTCAGACCAGTCTGAAAGGAGCGTTGTACATATGGTTTCTTAACTGGTAAAAGTGACAGATCTTGTAGAACAAGGTCTCTAAATATTTTTACAGCTGGGGCCACTGGAACTGGTGGGTTGAACAATGATGGATTGGACAAGCCGGAGTGTACAGTCTCAGAGGTAGCAGCTCTATCTGGTCTCTCACATGGATTAGATACAAGATACCTTTGTATATTAATTTTTCTGATATACTTTTGTATATCAATGAAGGTATGAAATTTGTCCAATCATTTTGGAGGGGCATATTTCAAGCCCTTATCCAAAATAGATAATTCTTCCTTAGTGAGTGTCTTTGAACTTAAATTAAATACCCCTTGGCCGACTACACTCTTCTTCTTTTTCCTCTGGATTCTCCTCCCCCCTCTGCGGCCTCTTTTGAGTCTGGAGCTCTTTTGCGTCCTTGTATGTCCTGCTGAAAAACCTGGTTTTCATATGATTGATAGTCATATTGATTAGGCTCGTATGATGATGGTTCAAACTCATCTGCTAGATAGTGACGATAATCATCATTGTAAGTATCTTGCAAGGGAGCGAATCTATTATAAGTAGCAGGATATGTGCGGGTAGAAGGACGTCTCTGTATATTCTGAGGCCCTGGATATTCATTCCATTGTTGAGATGGATTGTATTGGGACTGATATCCATAATTATTATGGGGGTAGGATCTAGAATCATAATGATTACCCAAATACTGACCTCTGCCCCCTCTTTGAGTCTGGTTGTTACTTCCCCTTTTATGGAATTGGGCTGTGTTATTACCTCTATTCTTCTGTGTCTGTGCGGATGGGCGTGCACTAGAGTCTCCATTTCTGGGGTGTGGTATAGGGGTACCTCTGGTAGAGCCTCTTCCACGATTAGGGGTTTGTATAGATCTCATGGGGGCTGGATTAGTTTGGGCTGTACTTGTAGTGTTAGTAGTACTTACTTCTGATTCCATAGGAATTTCTGACAGAGAGTTTGGTGTTACAAATTTTTGCCAGCTGAAAACTGACCCTGATTTGTAATCCCCCAAATCTCTTGAATATTTTTTGCGTTTTTTATTTTTTTGGTCTCTATCCTCCTTCTCTAGATGTGTTTGAAGATCACCTGAGAGTGAGTTGTATTCATTTGAATTTTTAAAAGTAAGGAGTTTGTCTTTAATTTCTTTGATCTCTCTGTCCAGCAATGGAAGACGAGTCTTCTTTCTGTTGACAAGGAAATCGAGAAACTTGATACCTGCCTCGTTGAAGTACTTGTACCAGGAGTCTAGATCGGGATCACCCTGTTGAGGGTGTACCTCCCATCTGAGACTCCTAGGTACCATAGACTCAGAGATATACTGTTCTAAGAACAGAATATCCCACTGCAGATGTATTTCAGAGGTCATGATATTTTTGAGCCTGGTGAAAAGGCCGCCTATCTCGCTATCATTGTTAATAGCGGTAAAGACACCCTCTGTGTTTACCTTACGCGCAGCCCTATATTCAAAGATGTCCATAATAACAGGTATTGTCTTTGAAAATTGAGACTGCAGACTGCAGCAGTTATATATAATATATAATACAGTGAATAGTGCAAAAGGAAAGAAAAACTGCGCTGTCTTATAAAGATATTGAAAAATATATGTACACTAGCGGCCTGCACAACAGGTAACTGTAATGAGTGAATAAAATTTAAAATATAAAAAAGTGCGGCGCTCATAGAGCACGAAAAATAACAATCAATGTCTAAAAGTGATGATACTAAATAATGATACAGTATCCAAAAATAAAAATTAATATATGAATGTGTGTCACTAAAAATAGTGAACAAACAAATATGATAAATCAAATGGATTGTGAATCAAAAGATCATATATATGGAAAGGGTTGGTAGACCTACTAATCACATAATCGCATAGATCACATATACAATAAATATGACAGTAGAAAAATCTTGAATATATATCACCATATAAACAAAACCATATAGCAATGTGTGTTACAAATAGTGATCTAAGCAAAAAACACCACCTAATAGTGACATAAATTCAACATTGGTGCGTTAAGAAATATATAACAGGTGACTTGGTGCAAGTTGTCTGTTGCAGTCCACCACCTCTTGGGAATGCGCTTACCAGATAGCGTGAACTCAGATAGGCTTACGCCGTATGAGTCACAAAAGGCAGTTGGTGTCACTACACCCGTGGGAGCATCTACTTGGGGATGGTGCCAAACGACAAGATCCTTCACTGGATATATCCAAAGAACTCTCAGGAGGGAGGGATGATGGATGTTATACCACTGGTAGTGCTCAAATTAGTGGGACCGATAAAGAGAAAAATGGAGCCACATAGTGTAATACCATAGGGGATTTATTTTGACAAAGCATATAAAAATGGGTACTCACATTTAAAACGACATGTAAAAGCATATAATGGTCTACTGGTAACGCAGTGGTAACAGCTAACCGAGTCCCAAGTCTTCCAAGCTTAGCATGGCCAGTTTGAAATAGGAAATCACTTTCTTTTTTCAGTTGGTGATATGCTGATCACCTGATTTTGTCGACAAATAAAATAAAACAAAAATATTAAGTAATAATGAAGTACTAAGAAAAGTTAAAACTAATTACATTTCATTGTCCTTATCCTTGTGATTTTAAATATTATGCTATAATGTTTATGCATTTTTAAGGTAAAATGGCACAAATTGTAAAATAAATAATGTTGTGTTAATTTCCCTATTTTTTGTTAATTTTATTGTTATATATAAATAAAATAAAAAGAATAACAAAAAAAAACCAAGGAAAAAACAGAAATACATTATTTTGTGCTGTTTAATTTGTTACTTTATTAGTAACTTTATATTACTGTTTTTGCACCTTTTTTCTTACTGTGAATGAAATATAAAATAACAGCAAGATACATCAAAATTGAGGAAGTAAGCATTCAAAAGCTATTTATGGCCTGTTAAACTTTAACTAGTATACAGCCTACACCTTTAAAACCGTACACCTTAAAAACATACACAAGATGTACTCTTTATGCCTAAGCAAATAAAAAAATAAAAAAAAGTCAGATTTCACGCATCATCTGCAACAAAAATACAATTTTTGGGGAGATACTCCAAATTGGTTAATCACTTCTAAAGGGTCTGCATCCCTGCCATTTTCTTCTTTAGAACACTGCAAGTGCATCAACTGATTGATAACGAAAACGTCACTCCTATTTAGATGCCACCTCTTTGTTTACACAATTAATCAAGATGTAAGTTATCAAGCATTTATGGTCTTTATTTTGATCTTTTTTGATTGAATGGAGATATTAACTCACGGTTGAACATTATATTTGAATATTTTAGATACAATTTTTCCTGTCAAACCCCTAAAGAAGGAGAATACACTCATCTCCGGAACACGTTGGGTATAAGATTCTGTATCCTCAATTTGTGTATTCCTGATTTTTTGCACCCAATATCATGTTTTACATTTTATGTATTTTTCTACAATAAATTTATATGACATTTGTAACATTTCTATTTTTCTTTTGGTAGTGCCTTCAAAATCCCACCTTGACATAACCAAACAAACAGATTTTTCTTCAGAGCAGAAACAGGTAGGAATCTACAACAACGTTTGTTAAAAATCCTTGCAATTTACATATCACCCAGAGGGGATTGTTTTTTTTTTCTCAACAAAAGTGAAGTTACTCTTTAAATAAAATGCAATTTCAATTCACTGTTATTGAAATTTACCATTAGTAATAACCCCTTTTTAATTGATATAGTTAAATCCAAGTCTCCACTCCATTAAAGCATTTTAAAAGCAAACTAATACATAGGTGTTCCTTCTTATGCCGCGTACACACGAAGGGACAATCCCGCGGGATTATCCTCTGGACTCAAGTCCAGCGGACAATCCCCTCGTGTGTGGGCGTCGGCGGAATTTTTGGCGCCAAAAGTCCGGCGGACTAGGTTTTAAGTTTAGTTTTAAAATTATCCGCTGGACTTGGCAGTCCAGCGGACAATCCCGCCGTTAGTAGGCTAGTCCGCCGGACTTTTGGAAATGAAGGGACTTGCCGCCCCACCCCAAAGCACCTTGTCCCCATGTTGATGAGGACAAGGGCCTCTTCCCGACAACCCTGGACGTTGGTTGTCGGGGTCTGCGGGCGGGGGCTTATCGGAATCTGTGAGCCCCCTTTTATAAGGGGGCCCTCAGATCCCGGCCCCCCACCCTATGTGAATGTGTATGGGGTACGATGTACCCCTACCCATTCACCTAAGGTGTAAAATGTAAAGTAAAAAAACACACACACTTTTGAAAAAATATTTTATTGCACTGCTCCGGGGGTCTTCTTCCGTCTTGGGGGGTCTTCTCGCCGGACTCCTCCTCCATTTACCAAGCTCTTTTACCGAGCGGAAAAGTCCGGCTACCTTCTTCGTCGTCGCCGCCGTCGTCTGGGGGTCTCGATCCGCCTTCGGGGGTCTTCGGGGGTCTTCCGGTGTCTTCCGGGGTCTCTTCTGTTCTTGCCGTTGTTGTCGCTTTCTGCACCGCCTTCTTCTTCTTCTTCCGCCTTCTTCTTCTTGTTCTTCTTGTTCTTGTTCTTCTTCTTTCGATGTTGACACGTCGCTCGCTCTGGCCGGAATGCCAGAGCCGCGCTGTGCTGGGACTTATATAGGGACAAGGGGACAGGGTCACATGCTCATGTCACATGGTGACCCCGCCCCCTTGTGATGTCACAGTCCCAGCATCCTCCGGGACTGTGACATCACAAGGGGGCGGGGTCACCATGTGACATGAGCATGTGACCCTGTCCCCTTGTCCCTATATAAGTCCCAGCCGGGACTGTGACATCACAAGGGGGCGGGGTCACCATGTGACATGAGCATGTGACCCTGTCCCCTTGTCCCTATATAAGTCCCAGCACAGCGCGGCTCTGGCATTCCGGCCAGAGCGAGCGACGTGTCAACATCGGAAGAAGAAGAACAAGAAGAACAAGAAGAAGAAGGCGGAAGAAGAAGGCGGCGCAGAAAGCGACGACAGCGGCAAGAACAGAAGAGACCCCGGAAGACACCGGAAGACCCCCGAGGACCCCCGAAGGCGGATCGAGACCCCCAGACGACGGTGGCGACGACGAAGAAGGTAGCCGGACTTCTCCGCTCGGTAAAAGAGCTTGGTAAATGGCGGAGGAGTCCGGCGAGAAGACCCCCAAGACGGAAGAAGACCCCCGGAGCAGTGCAATAAAATATTTTTTCAAAAGTGTGTGTGTTTTTTTACTTTACATTTTACACCTTAGGTGAATGGGTAGGGGTACATCGTACCCCATACTCATTCACATAGGGTGGGGGGCCGGGATCTGAGGGCCCCCTTATAAAAGGGGGCTCCCAGATTCCGATAAGCCCCCGCCCGCAGTTGTCGGGAAGAGGCCCTTGTCCTCATCAACATGGGGACAAGGTGCTTTGGGTTGGGGGGGCCGCACGGCCCCCCTTTCCCCAGGGCACCCCCCATGTTGAGGGCACGCGGCCTGGTACGGCTCAGGAGGGGGGGGCGCTCGTTCGTCCCCACCCCTTTCCTGGCCGGCCGGGCTGCGTGCTCGGATGAGGGTCTGAGATGGATTTGGGGGGAGTCCCTTTAAATCCATGCCAGGTCACGGAGCTAGCACGGCGGCATTTACTGCCTACGCTAGCTACGTACCTGAAGTTACGTTCGAAATGAACGGACTGCTCCGTGTGTGGGCAAGTCCGTTCATTTTCAAAAGTCCCGCAAACTTTGTTCAGCGGACTGTCCGCCGGAGAAGTCCGGGCGTGTGTGGGCAAGTCCACACGCTCGGAAAGTCCGGCGAAGCCAGCTGGAAAGTCCATTGGATTGTCTGCTGGACTAGGTCCGCCGGGAAAAGTCCCGCACGTGTGTACGCCGCATAACTCTTACTTTCCCCAATCGGTACCAATCTGTTGAAATTGAGCATTTGAGCAATTGAGCAATGCTTGACTAACTGAATGCTGTACTATACAGGATTGAGCAATTGAGCAATGCTTGAATGACTGAATGTTGTACTGTACAGGGGTTCTCTTATCGCTGTGTAATAGTGACTTTCAGGAAGCCAGTATTTGCTTAAGATTTTCAGAGGGCTTCAGCTTTGGAGAGATCTTTAGGGCACTGTCCAGGGTCAATACAATTATTTTATACTGGATGGTAGACAAATTCCTGGGTACAGGGTTATGTTTTCTACCTTGTAATGTTTGAGTTTGATTGCAGCAGTAAAATAACAGAAATTGCTGGTGCCTCTTGACTTGAGGTAAGACCTTGTACATTGTGTTTATACAGCCTTTGTAAAGTTCATTAATAAGTAAGTGCTTCTGGTGGATAAAGTTTTATCATAACTGAGGTTCGTTAAAGGGCTTCTGAGAATACTGGAATGGATGTGTATGGGAGGGGTAGTAGGGAAAAAATGTAGATGACAAAGGGAATAGATAGAAAGATCTGTCATATGGTCTCCAGGTATCCCTCTACATAGAGGTCAGCCAAGATGGAAGGATGACCACAATATTTTAAACTCTTCAATTATTCATATCCGTTCCCATGATGGTTCTTATGGTACAATTTGTAAGAGATGATATGTGCAAAAGCCAATGGTGACAAGGAGAACCCAGAACTCCTTAACCCCTTGCCGTCCAGCCGCCATCATTATACTGCGGCAGGTCGGCATGATGCTGCGAACCGTCGTAGCTATACGTCTGCCCCTTTAAGTGTGATAGCAGGCACGCGCACCCACTGCACAGCGGGGGTGCCAATGCTCCTGACCAGCGGTCGCGATGACCGCCGGCCACGAGCGATTGCGGGCATGAGAGGCAGAACAGGAATGTGTGTGTGTGTGTGTAAACACACACATCCCAGTTCTGTGAGGAGAGGAGAGAGAGATTGTGAGTTCCTACGAGCTGAGAACCACAATCTCTCATCTCCTATAGTCAGTCCCATCCCCCACAGTTATGGAACACAGTTAACCCCTTGATCGCCACCTAGTGTTAACCCCTTCCCTACCATTGATATTTATAAAGTAATCCGTGCATTTTATAGCACTAATCGCTGTATAATTGTCAATCGAACTAAAAATGTGTCAAAAGTGTCCGATGTGTCCGCCATAATGTTGCAGTCTCGATAAAAATTGCAGATTGCCGCCATAAATCTATCCCCTATTTTGTAGGCGCTATAACTTTTGCGCAAACCAATAAATATACGCTTTTTGCATTTTTTACTACCAAAAATATGTAGAAGAATACATATCGGCCTAAACTGATGAAAAAATGTGCTTTTTTTAAAAAAAATTGGGGCTATTTATTACAGCAAAAAGTACAAAATATTGTTATTTTTTTTCAAAATTTACGCTTTTTTTTGTTTATAGCGCAAAAAATAAAAAACGCAGAGATGATCAAATACCACCAAAAGAAAGCTCTATTTGTGGGAAAAAAAAGCATGTCAATTTTGTTTGGGTACAGCATAGCACGACCGGGCAATTGTTAGTTAAAGCAATGCAGTGCCGTATCGCAAAAAATGGCCTGGTCATTGAGCAGCCAATTCTTCCAGAGCTGAAGTGGTTAAAGTACAGGGGCAATGGATGGGTATAGTGACAGGATTTCTTGATAGCCCATTCTCCTATCTACTGCTACTTGCATTCTCTGCTCCACCCTGTTGTTCTGTTTGTCGTCTGGAGCCCTTGTAAATACTTAGTGCTTCCAGATTTGTAGTAGCATATTAACTTCCCACAACACAGTCCTCTGCAACTGAGCAAGATCACATGGGCTTAGATAGAAGCTCATAGCCTTGTGTAAACACTGACTCAGTCTGGCTATTTCTTGATACTTTAAGTTCATGTGAATTTTTGTCATGTGGGGGATGTCATCGTAAACTCAGTCATTTAATAGTTTAAGAGGCTAGTAAAACTATTTGGTTCTATTAAACTAATCTAGTAAAAGGTGTTTCAAGTAATTAGCAAACCTTCTTGGCACTTTGTGAAAACTGCTTAGTGTGATGAGAAAAAGTCTCAGTTGAGTAAACTTTATTCAGGTATTCTGAGAAAAACAGAAAGGCTGGTACAACTGTGAAAACTGTTTATGCTGTCTTAGGTAGACAAAGATGTAATCAGTCTCTGCCTTCTGTAAATAGAAAAAGTTCTTCCTCCCTCTCACAGCTTCAATAGAAATGAAGAAAATTCAGCATTGCATGCTACTTACTCCTCTTATGCAAGAGGTGTCCCCATGTTACTACATACAAATTTAATTTGTTATATATGTCATGTAATCTCTGATCAAGAAGGGAGGTATGTGGCTGTTACTTTGGAAACCAGTACTCACTTATTGGCATTGGTAAAAGTTTATATCCCTCCTCCCTTTCAGAGCTAAATACTATACAACATCCTGGAAAAACTGGCACCCCTCATGCCCCTTAACCAGTTAATGACCACTCTATAGCAGATTTTACTGCTACAGGGTGGATGTTTTGTGCAGAGTCATGTATTTATACAGTATCTCACAAAAGTGAATACACCCCTTAAGTTTTTGTAAATATTTTATTATATTCTTTTATGTGACAACACTGAATAAATTACACTTTGCTACAATGTAAAGTGTATAACAGTATAAATTTGCTGTCCCCTCAAAATAACTCAACACACAGCCATTAATGTCTAAACCGCTGGCAACAAAAGTGAGTACACCCCTAAGGGAAAATGTCCAAATAGGCCCAATTAGACATTTTCCCTCCCAGTGTTATGTGACTCGTTAGTTTTACAAGGTCTCAGGTGGCACCTCATGGCAAAGAACTCTCTGAGGATCTGAAAAAAGAATTGTTGCTCTACATAAAGATGGCCTAGGTTATAAGAAGATTGCAAAGACCCTGATACTGAGCTGCATCACGGTGACATCATACAGTGGTCAGTATTCAGACCATACGCCGCACACTGCATTAAATTGGTCTGCATGGCTGTTGTCCCAGAAGGAAGTATCTTCTAAAGATGATGCACACGAAAGCCCACAAACAGTTTGCTGAAGACAAGCAGACTAAGGACATGGATTACTGGAACCATGTCCTGTGGTCTGATGAGCAAGATAAACTTATTTGGTTCAGATGGTGTCAAGCGTGTGTGGAGGCAACCAGGTGAGGAATACAAAGAAAAGTGTGTCTTGCCTACAGTCAAGCATGATGGTGGGAGTGTCATGGTCTGGGGCTGTATGAGTGCTTCCGGCACTGGGGAGCTACAGTTCATGAGGGAACCATGAATGCCAACATGTACTGTGACATACTGAAGCAGAGCATGAGCCCCTCCCTTCAGAGACTGGACCACAGTGCAGTATTCCAACATGATAACAACCCCAAACACACCTCCAAGACAACCACTGCCTTGCTAAAGAAGCTGAGGGTAAGAAGCTGAGGGTAAAGGTGACGGACTGGCCAAGCATGTCTCCAGACCTAAACCCTATTAAGCGTCTGTGGGGCATCCTCAAACAGAAGGTGGAGTGCAAGGTCTCTTACATCCACCAGCTCCGTGATGTCATCATGGAGGAGTGAAAGAGGACCCCAGTGGCAACCTGTGAAGCTCTGTTGAACTCCATGTCCAAGAGGGTTGAGGCAGTGCTGGAAAATAATGGTGGCCACACAAAATATTGACACTTTGGGCCTAATTTGGACATTTTCACTTAGGATTGTACGGACTTTTGTTGCCAGTGGTTTAGACATTAATGGCTGTATGTTGAGTTATTTTGAGGGGACAGCTAATTTACATTGTTATACAAGCTGTACACTCACTAATTTAAATTGTAGCAAAGTTTAATTTCTTCAGTGTTGTCACATGAAAAGATATAATAAAATATTTACAAAAGTGTGAAGGGTGTACTCACTTTTGTGAGATACTGTACCTGATTCTGCACTTACGGGTAGGGGGCTTCCGCTGTACAGACACAACAGAAGCCAATCATCGGGTGCCGGCCAATGGATGTCAGCTGGCACCCACTGATTGGCAGGGAGAGAGGCTGGATGGAGCTCTGAATATGCAGAGCTCCGTCCTGACAGTGGGGATGTGATGGATGTTGTTTCCACCACATCCCTTAGTAAAAGCAGCACACAGTGTACACAAAAACACTGGTTAGGCACACATTTAACTCTTTGATCTAGATGTGTAACCCCTTCCCATATTTTTCACCTTTTCATATATATTTTTCCTAGAACACCACACTTGCAATGATTCCCACACATGTGGAATGTGTTGTGGCAATCGGGCATGCTATGTGGAGGTTTTCTTGGCTGGGGTGGGGTTCCTTGCCTCTTGTGCTCTAGCCGACCTGTGAGTATAGATCTCTTTCTCCCCATGAGGTCTTTTCTCCCTTTAAAGGGGTAGAACATATTTACTAATGCTACACATCTACATACATTTACAGTTTACTTCTGTACCCAACTCCTGATGAATGGCATATAGCCATGAAACGCATCGAGTTTCCATGGGGTGCTCAGTCAAGTCTGGCTCATTACCTATTCACTGGCCCATATCTTTCATACATTCAAAATTAATTGAGTACTATGTAACTATTAATGTGTATGTGTACCTATCTTATAGCAGCTCCTTTGCATATGGTATACCAATGCCTGCTAATATGAAATAACTTGTATTACATCCATCAATGTTTACTATCTCTCATGTGCTGCCAAGCTGACATATATGTATCCATTATGTTTATACCATGTGTGCATGTATATATATGAAAATACTTTTTTAATAGTGTTACAAATAAAAAATGTTTACTAAATACTCTACCTCCACAAGTCAATTGCCTCATTTAACCACCTGATTACTTTGCACTTAAACCCCCCTCGTGACCAGACCAATTTTCAGCTTTTGGCGCTGACACACTTGGAATGACAATTGCGCGGTCATACGACACTGTACCCAAATGAAATTGTTGTCATTTTTTCCCCACAAATAGAGCTTTCTTTTGGTGGTATTTGATCACCTCTGCGTTTTTTATTTTTTGTGCAATAAACAAAAGAAGAGCGACAAATTAAAAAAAAAACAATATTTTTTACTTTTTGCTATACTAAATATCCCCAAAAAATATATAAAAAAACATTTTTTTTTCCTCAGTTTAGGCCGAAACTTATTCTTCTACATATTTTTGGTAAAAAAAAAAAAAATCGCAATTAGCGATTATTGATTAGTTTGCGCAAAAGTTATAGCGTTTACAAAATAGGGGATAGTTTTATAGCATTTTTATTAATATTTTTTTTTTACTAGTAATGGCAGTGATCAGCGATTTTTATTGTGACTGCGACATTATGGCGGACACATCGGACATTTTTGACACCATTGTCATTTATACAGCAATCAATGCTATTTAAATGCATTGATTGCTGTATAAATGACACTGGCAGTGAAGGGGTTAACCTCTAGGGGGCGGGGAGGGGTTAATTATGTTCCCTGGGAGTGTTTCTTACTGTGGGGGGAGGGGACTCACAAGGGGAGGAGACCGATCGGTGTTTCTCTGTACAGAGAACACCATCGGCTCCTCTCCTCTGACAGGACCGTTGATCTGTGTGTTTACACACACAGATCCACGGTCCCGCTGTGTTACCGGGCAATCGCGGGTGCCCAGCGGACATCGCGGCCGCTGGGCACGCGCATCGGGTGCCCAGTGACACGGCGAGAGTGCGCGCGCGCTCCCGGCGGCGCGCGCGCGCGCTCCCTGGAGTGCACAGAAGGGGAGGACGTCATATGACGTGCTCCCGGCACAACAGATCCGCGCTGTAGCCGTCATTTGGCTATAGCGCGGATCTCAGCTAGTTAAAGTCCCACATTCCCTTCTTATGTACTTGAACCCGGGATGGAGGTACATTTATTGTGCCTCATTTAAAGTCCCAAACTCCCCCCTCTTGCCCTTTTCCCAGCCAGTGTCATTAGTACAGTGACATTGCAAATTTTTAGCACTGATAACTGTATTAGTGCCACTGGTTCCCACAAAGTATCAAAAGTGTCCGTTAGTGACAGATTGTCCGCCACGCAATTCCTATCTCTCCCATGTTTTTGCCTCATCATCTAGAAAAGATTTAGAATTCGCTAATAATGCTCTAGCCATGCCGGAGGTGTCTGGATGAACCAGCTGACCTTCCACATATGTTGTGGAAGTGTCCCAAGTTATTTTATTATTGGAAAGCCATAGTTAATACTATTAATACACCATAAAGTATCTTTATTACTCGGGACCCTTTAGCGCAGGGGTGCTCAACCAATGGCCCTCTGATATGCCCTGCGACCTCATGTTCTGGGATAGTTGGTCAACAAACCCAGATTGCAATCAATGGGTTGCCAACTAGATCCCAGAGCATCATGGAGTGCTTGAAGCCAGCATCGGCAGCGGAGGAAGCAAGAGGCTGTGGAGGGAGCAGGAGCCACATACGCCAATGCTTCCTCTGTAGCGCCAGCTCCTGTCCTAGGCAGAGTGAAACCAAGTGCGCTATGCCTGGGACCTTTCTAGAAGCCTTGAGAGCGATGCCAGCAGAAGCTGGAAGAGGAAAAGGTCAATGTATTAAACATCCCATACACTACACTTTTGCAATGCGCATATTAGCACTTTAAAAAAGGGTTATTGGGTTGCTTTCCCACTGCGTTGCACCTGTGACTTTCCTGTGGGTTAGTTGCACTGAGCCATAGACTTCTATAATATCCTGTGGGTTTAATGCGCTTTCTGAAAGTGCACCAAAACTCCTGAATGCAGGAGTTTTGGTGCACTTTCAGAAAGTGCACCACATCCAAAAAATGTAATAGAAATCTATGGCAAAGCACAACTAAACCACAGTAAACACACGGGTGCTCTGCACTGCACCCACGGTGAAGGTAAACCACAGAAAATCAGTGGGAATGCAGCCTTATATGGGGCTCAGGACAGTAAGGGCTTGTTTACATTTGTGGTTTGGGGGATGCTAAAACCCCATATTTCATTGTGTCCTTTGACTGGTTACCAAATCACATAAGTAGCCCTAGCATTTCAAGAGATTGCGCACCCCTGCTTAAGTGTGTTTAGACGTGTTTAGCATTAGATGTGGAGCTGTTCCCTTTGGAG